>CM065593.1:155823424-155846206 GCA_033119425.1 Bufotes viridis | reverse complement strand
AACTTCTCGAACCCGAACATCCAGGTGTTCGCTCATCTCTACTCTCTACATTTTTCCATAAACATGCACACTTGCTTCACATTTATCTGAGCGCTCATGCATCATTTTATCTATGATTCATTGCCATTGTAAGTTTTCATTATTTTTATACTAATTCTAATTTTCAAACATATCACATGACAGATGTATATGCAGGATGTAATAAATAAAGCTTCTTTTAAAGGGCAGTTGGGCACCATGCATTTATTTTTATAGCCCTGAATAGAATACCACGGTCTCTTTTTCTTCATTAAAGCATGCTCACTTTTGTGTTACTCGCATCATTAGATGTGTGATCTGGAATACATTTATATCCTTAGCACAAATGAACAAAATAGCATGCCTTATTTAAAGCTCATATTACTGGGTCTTAAAAAAAAAAAAATTATTGCTAGGGAAATGTTGACTTAAAAATCCCAGCATATTTCTAACATTTGTAATTTTAACTCTACTGTTTCAAAAATGCATACGGGAACTGAATCTACATTGACATCCAGTTACATTCTGCATACAGTTACTTGTTATATGTTTTTGCCATTTTAGTTCCTTAACAATGAATCTGGCCACTTCTATGAAATATTTTCAAACATGTTAACAGACAAGTAGAGATGGCCCGAACTATCCGCCGGCGAACAGTTCCCGGCGAACATAGATTGTTCGCATTCGCCTCTGCCGGGCGAACATATGCGATGTTCGGTCCGCCCCCTATACATCATCATTGAGCAAACTTTGACCCTGTACCTCACAGTCAGCAGACACATTCCAGCCAATCAGCAGCATACCCTCCCTCCCAGACCCTCCCACCTCCTGCACAGCATCCATTTTAGATTCATTCTGAAGCTGAAGTCTTAGTGAGAGGAGGGAGAGTGTAGTTGCTGCTGATTTAATTGGGAAATCGATAGCTAGGCTAGTGAATTCAGTGTCCACTCCAGTCCTGAAAGACTCATCTGATCTCTGCTGTAAGGACAGCGTCCTGACAGCACCCCAAAAAGCCCTTTTTAGGGCTGCAACATTAGTCTGCTTTTTTTTTTCCTTTATAAAAATATTGCAGTTGCCTGGCCTGCCTGTGTGTGAGGAGCTGCAGGCCCACAGACTGTAGTGTGCCCACTGCCAGTGCCCACCCCTGTCATTCCGTGTGGCACAGGACTTTGCATCAAAAAAAAGCATTTAATTTTTACACTTTAATCTAAGGTTAGTTGCCTGCCAGTGTGTGTCAGGCTGACTTCCACTGACTGTAGTGTGCCCACTGCCAGTGCCCACCACTCATACCGGCTGGCACAGGACTTTGCATCAAAAAAAAGCATTTAATTTTTACACTTTAGTGTAATTTCAGCTGCTTGCCTGCTGCTAGTATGTGTCAGGCCGACTTCAACTGACTGTAGTGTGCCCACTGCCAGTGCCAACCACTGATACCGGGTGGCACAGTAGCTTGCCGATAAATAAGGCATTTAATTTTTAGACAGTAGTCTAAATTCAGTTGCTTGCCTGCTGCCAGTGTGTGTCAGGCCCTCTTCCACTGACTGTAGTGTGCCCACTGCCAGTGCCAACCACTGATACCGGGTGGCACAGTAGCTTGCCGATAAATAAGGCATTTAATTTTTAGACAGTAGTCTAAATTCAGTTGCTTGCCTGCTGCCAGTGTGTGTCAGGCCCTCTTCCACTGACTGTAGTGTGCCCACTGCCAGTGCCAACCACTGATACCGGGTGGCACAGTAGCTTGCCGATAAATAAGGCATTTAATTTTTAGACAGTAGTCTAAATTCAGTTGCTTGCCTGCTGCCAGTGTGTGTCAGGCCCGCTTCCATTGACTGTAGTGTGCCCACTGCCAGTGCCAACCACTCATACTGGGTGGCACAGTACCTAGCACACGTAGTACCACTTATCTAAAAAAAAAATGACAGGCAGAGGCAGGCCACCCCGCAGGGGCCGTCGTGGTCGTGGTGCTGTGATTTCCACTGTCCCTGGAATAATGCCCAGTGTTCAGAGGCCACGTACCCTGAACCCGAAAAATTCAGAGGACGTAGTTGACTGGCTTAGACAGGACACCCAATCTTCAACAGCTTCCGCTAAGAACCTTGACGCACCATCCTCCTCCAGCTCAGCTTCGGTCACCTGCTCTCAAGTTACCAATTCAAGTTAAATCAATTCAATAAATGGCCCCCAGATTGGGGACGTTAGAGGGATTAAACTGATGAGAATAGTACTACAGAAAATACCACTCATATCGGGTGTGACAGTAAATTGCACGGCGCAGACGCAGTGACCGTGGATTAAAACAGAGTGGAGGGAGCCAGCGTTTTTTTAACCATCTCCCCGTTCGAAAAATCTATTCAATAAATGGCACCCAGATTGGGGACGTTAGAGGGATTAAACTGATGAGAATAGTACTACAGAAAATACAACTCATATCGGGTGTGACAGTAAATTGCATGGCGCAGACGCAGTGACCGTGGTTTAAAACAGAGTGGAGAGAGCCAGCGTTTTTTTAACCATCTCCCCGTTCGGAAAAATCTATTCAATAAATGGCCCCCAGATTGGGGACGTAACAGGGATTAAACTGATGAGAATAGTACTACAGAAAATTATACTCATATCGGGTGTGACAGTAAATTGCACGGCGCAGACGCAGTCACCGTGGATAAAAACAAAGGGGAGGGAGCCAGCGTTTTTTTAACCATCTCACCATTCGAAAAATCAATTCAATTCATCTTTTGGGGACCCTTGGTGTTGTACGTGGCTGGGTGGAGGAAGAAACCTTCAATGACATCACCGGGACGTGGCTAGCTTGGTATCCAACCTTGTGCAAATGAACTATTTGCGGTGCATTAAAAGGGGAGTTTGGTCTGTCAATGTCAGTGAAGCGGGCGTAACCCTTACACTACCTGATCGATACAACATCATACCTGATCGTATACACACACTGGATGTTTTAAAGCACGTTATTCCAAACAATTTAGGAATGTTAGTTGATTTATGCCCTTTATGGATTAAAACCCGACTCTGCGTCCACTACGTAATTTTCCATGGGAGTTTTGCCATAGATCCCCCTCCGGCATGCCACAGTCCAGGTGTTAGACCCCTTGAAACAACTTTCTCATCACTATTGTGGCCAAAAAGAGTCCCTGTGGGTTTTAAAATTCGCCTGCCAATTGAAGTCTATGGCGGTTCGCCCGGTTCGCCCGTTCGCGAACATTTGCGGAAGTTCGCGTTCGCTGTTCGCGAACTGAAAATTTTATGTTCGCGACATCACTACAGACAAGTAATCATATACCAACAGGGCTGGACTGGAACTAAAAGGCAGCTGTGGCAAGTAAACTTGTGCCAGCCCACATACAAATCTTATAGAAATGAGCAAACTCTTTGAAATTTGTTTTGTCTCAGATTCTACAAATTTTTCAAAAAATTGATTTGTGTTTGAATTGATTCTACACAAGTCAAATATGCTCCAATTGGCCTAAAAATTGGTGTATGCCACTCTTAGATGTCCCAGGAATATTTGAGATGTCCAATGATCATTTCTTTATCTTTTTAAAAAATATATTTTTTTATTAATTTTTGCTTTCTCTCCTCCCTTCACCCTTGCAATGACAGCAATAGATAATAATGTCTTAGTGACACTGACATACACAGCAATGGTTAAACACATGGTGTTAACAAACAGTGTCTAAGCCCTTAGTGACCAACCATACACCTTTTTATAGCTGTCACTAAGGTGCCTTAGGCAAGGCAGCCACATTTTTATTGCTGCCCAATCTAAGCGCTGCACAGACTCCCATGCAGTGGAGAGTTGGGGCTTGGCTCTGGCATGTGAGCTGTGCTCTTGCTCTAAGGGCCTGGCAGGAGCATTAATCCAGGCTGGTTACAGAGGGAACAAACTCTATTTATCTCCCATAGGCATAGTGTCCAGCATCTCTGGCGCTGCCTGCTGGTCAATGTCAATATAGCATTAACATTAACCCCTTCTACCCCAGAACCCTTTTATTTATCCAAGCCATTCTGAGACTGTTTTCTCACCAAAAATGTTAAAAAATTAGCAATTTTAAAAATTTCAATTTTCCTGCTTTTAAAACTGAAATAGATACTTCATAAAATATTTATTACTTAACATTCCCCATATGTCTACTTTATGTTGGTATAATTTTGTAAATGTCATTTTATTTTTTTAGGACCTTAGAAGGCTTAGAATTTTAGAAGCATTTCTTAATATTTTTAAGAAAATTTCCAAAACCCACTTTTTAAGGACCAGTTCAGGTCTCAAGTCACTTTGTGGGGCTTATATAGTGGAAACCCCCTGTAATTGACCCCATTAAAGAAGCTAAACCGCTCAAGTCACTCAAAACTGATTTTACAAACTTTGTTAACCCTTTAGGTGTTCCACAAGAATTAAAGGAAAATGGAGATAAAATTTCTAAATTTTACTCTTTTGGCAGATTTTCCATTTTAATCCATTTTTTTCTTCAACACATCGAGGGTTAATAGCCAAACAAAACTCAATATTTATTACCCTGATTCGGCGATTTACAGTCATAAACTACTGTGAGGGAACACGGCAGGGTGCAGAAGAAATGGAGCGCCATATGGTTGGAAGGCAGATTTTGCTGGACTGGTTTTTAGATGCCATGTCCCATTTGAAACCCCCTTATGCACCCTTACAGTAGAAACTCCCAAAAAGTCACCCCATTTTGGAAACTAGGGGATAAGGGTACTTTCACACTTGCGGCAGGACGGATACGGCAGTCTATTCAGCCTGCCGGATCCATCCTACAGCAAGTGCTCGTGCACTGCCGTGCTGCCGCTCCGTCCCCATTGACTATAATGGGGCGGGGGCGGAGCTACTGTGCAGCATGGCAGTGCACGGCCGGAGATCGCCGGACTAAAAGTCCTGCATGTCCGGCTTTTCAGTCCGGCGATCTTTGTCGTTCACTGCCTGCTGCTCCGTAGCTCTGCCCCCTGCCCCATTATAGTCAATGGGGATGGAGCGGCAGCACAGCAGTGCCAGATCTGTCCTGCTGCAAGTGTGACAGTACCCTAAGGTGCCAGTTTTATTGGAACTATTTTGGGGTACATATGTAAAATAACATCCAGCATTTCTCTATTTTACAAGAAATGCTTCAGAAGGAGGCCAACAAAATATGGAGAGTTCTTGATGAAAGATAACAGTTTAAAAGGATTTCATTTGCATTAAAAGAAAAGGTTACAAAGTTTAGGAAGAGAAAAAAAAGCACATCAAATAAGTCTCAAAAAGTAACAAGGAAGCAACTAAACAACTAAACTAAACAATTCAAAATGAGTGAAAAAGTAATTTTCCCCAAAGTAACGTATAAGTGTAAATGTGTGTGTTAGAGAGCAACAGGTGTCTGTCAAAGAATGCTCTCCTTATGTCATGAGACAAAGTCTTTTTTATAGTCGGACTCTACATTGAGTTGCATTGTATCCTAAATTTAACATTCTAACAAACATATATGGTTAACAAGTAAAACCCCTTACATCATGATTTCCTAAGTAATCCTTATATGTAAAGCTAATAATAATATGCTGAAGTATGTAGGAGGATTCCTAACCTTTCCAAATACTTTTGTCTCTACCTGTCAAAAATTGAACCCTAGCCTGCTAAAAGGTGTTAGTTAAGTTATTTTACAACATATGATTTTAAATTGCTCTATATTACGTTTTTTGTGAGGCAAGGTAACAAAAAAATTTGCTGTTTTGGCACTGTTTTTATTTTTTACAACATTCATCTGATAGGGTAGATTGAGTGCTCTTTTTAAAGAGCAGATTGTTACGGACACAATTATATCAAATATGTCTACTTTCTAGCACTATATTCTCAATCTTCATTATATTCTATCAATACAACCATTATGAACGCAGCTCTAAGTTTAATTCGCAATGCGAACATATACTCGCATTGCGAATTCAACTTAAAGCTGGGTTCCTAATGGTTGTATTGCTAGAATATAACGAATATCACGAATATAGCACTATATTCTCAATCTTCGTTATATTCTAGCAACGACCATTAGGAACTCAGCTCTAAGTTTCATTCGTGAAGCGAACATATAATCGCATTGCGAATTGAGCTTAGAGTCAATTCCTAATGGGTTTATTGCTAGAATATAAAGAAGTTGACGAATATCACAAATTCACCAATATAGCACTATATTCTCAATCTTCGTTATATTCTGGCAATACAACAATTAGCAACTCAGCTCTGTTTCATTCCCGAAGCGAACATATAATCGCATTGCGAATTGATCTTAGAGCTAAGTTCCTAATGGTTGTATTGCTAGAATATAACAAATATCGCATTGAGAATAATTCAGGTTATAATAATCGCATTGCGATTACAACGTAATCAAATTTGTGAGATCGTGATTCTCACATCCGACAGTACATTTTAGCATGGAGGCGTTCCCATTGGAATGGGGACGCTCCATGCACACGGGAAGTCGGCAGAAGCGGCAACATGCATTAACTGGAGCGGGCAGGAAGCCAGGAATCCTCCGGACAGGTAAGAACAGCTTTTGGGAAGTGGGAAGACAACCAGAGAGCAACAAGTATTAACAGCTAAAAAAAAAAAAATAGAATATTCGAAATAGCGAATATATACCGCTATATTCGCAATATTTGCAAATTATCGAAGTTGAGATATTCACGATAAAAATTTGCTATTCGAATATTCGCGCTCAATACTAGTAGCTAAGATGATGGGAAGTCAGTGACTCCGTGGGGAGCAGAGAGGGTCCCAACGTGGGCTGTCTTTCCTGGAAATAAAGCAATTGACCGCCCTTTTCGGCAACAGAAAAACTTTTCAAAATTTAGCTTTGAGAGCGAGGATCTAAAAGAATGGCTATCCAATAATTATCAGATTTCTTGATGGTAAGGATAAGCCTTTCCTTACATAAGCAAGCAAGCATAAAGCTTGCTATTCCGGCCAAAGTGCTGGAGAAACCAGTTCTTTCCGCCCTCTCTTGCCCACTGAGCTGATTGGTCATCATGAGATTCATTCTCTGGATGGCTGCTACTGCTATTTTTGCTACTACCCACATTCTGACGAGGCACGTGTCTTTCGTTTTCAACTCATTGATTTTTGTGGCATTTCATTATAAGGCCTATAAATGAAAAGTCCCAGATCTGGTACACAGAGTATTAAACGGTACTAGCAAAATTGCAAGTATTTTTTCTGTTTTAAAGTCAGAGGTGCAATGAAATGTCAGCTACACACTGATATTGACAATCTACTTTGGAAATAATGCACTTTTTACAGCAAAATGTGTTTGAACTACATGGTATATTGCACTAATGGAATGCATTCGCTAACATGGGTATAGCAATGCAATATTTGCAGCAAAATGTGTTTGAACTACACTGTCTATTGCACTAATGCATTCACTAACATGGGTATGAGAATGCAATTTTTGCAATTTAGCTTAATGGACAATGGAGCTAATCCACAAGCAGGTCCCTGGCATCTGAAGTGTAGCGCCATAGCCGCCGGGTTTCTGCTATTTAAAATAGCAGAGACGGGTGTCACATGTATGCGATCAGCCATAAGGCCATAAGGCTGATTGCATACATTTTCCCCTTCAGATGCCGTTGTCAAATGTGACCACAGCATTAAAGCAGTTCAGAAGCGGAAGCCGAGATCTGGGGACCTGTTACACTGCTCTAATAGACTGAAGTTTCAAGCAGGCTTCAGTCTATCAGAGGAGTATACCAATACAGGCCACTAGGTGGCAACACTGTATTGTTATATTAAAAATTAAGTGTTTAATGATGGCTATATAGCCATCAATGAACACAATGGGCAATCTAATGATTGCCAGTTATTGTCACCCAGGGTGACTTAAAAAAAGTAAAAAAAAAGTTAAAGTTTTTACAAATATATATATATAAAAGTTCAAATTACCCCCTTTCGTTAAAATACTTAACCAATTAAAAAAATATATATCATTGGCATCGCCGCGTGTGAAAATTCCCATAAAATTAAAATATAACAATATTAATGACATACGGCAAATGGCGTAACAGGAAAAAATTAAAACAGCCAATTTGTCACTTAAACTCCCCCAAATTTTTTTTATAAAAAATGATCAAAAAGTCGCACACACTTAAAATTGGTATCACTGAAAAGTACAGATCGCCTGCAAAAAATGAGCACTCACACAGCTCCGTACACATACAACAAAAAAGCTATAGAGGTCAGAATATGGTGATAATATTTTTTTTCTCAAGGGTTTTAATTTTTTTTTTTTTCAGTATTAAAACGCAAGAACAATTATCCAACCGTACTGACCTGGAGAATGAAGGTAACAGGTCAATTTTACTGCATAGCGAACAGTGTAAAAAAAAAAAACTTGTCAGAATTGCTTTTTTTCCCCAATTCTACCCCATTAGGAATTTTGTTTTCAAGCTTCAAACTACATTTTTTATTTTTTATTTCATTATAGTAAAATTTTATTTCCCATCCCCATCCCTATTGGCTGTCGTCACTATAGTCCTTTCATTAACCAATGTACATAGAATTTTTATTAGAACTAGCAGGTCACACGTGCCATTCTCCTTTTCTTTTCCATATCGTCATATATTTTAATTGATTTAGTGAAGGTAGTGAGAAAGACCCCCAGTTTTTAACTAAAATAACTTTTGCAACCATCAAACTCATCCAAATCCGTCTAACCCGGGTCGGAATTGAAGTCTCTGGTGCAAAGTATCCCAACAACACCGTCAGCACACCTGGTTTATATGGATGAGAGGCCTCATCTTGTAGGATTGTAAAGAACCATTCCCAAAACCACTACAACCTGCTACAATCCCAAAGTAGATGGCCAAAATCCGCATTTAGACATCCACATTTCAGACAGCACCATACCCGATTTTTGTTTTGGGGAAATTTTGCTTGAATTTTTGGTGTATAATACAAGCGATGTAAGATCTTAAATTTAATTAGTCTGTGAGCATTAGAAATTGTAACCTTTCTGACATTTTTATAAATACTAGCCCATTGTAATGGGGAACAACACAACTCTTGCTTCCATTTTTGTGTACTCTTAAATACAGTTACAGCTGCCAATGACTTACGGAGTTTACAATAAAGTTTAGAAAGTTTAATCTCTTGATCAACCTGAGCAAAACAATAATAAAAAAATAAGTGCTGACGTATAACATATAAGTCTTATTAAAAGTGGCGTCATATGTGTGCTTCATACGTGAATACATAAATACATCTAGTGGTGAAACATCAGAAAGATTATGTTGCGATAAAGACTTAAATTGTCCCAAAGAGAAAAGATGAGAGACATTAACAACACCTTTGCGGTGCCAATAAGTGTAAGAATTCCATCAGATTCCTATTCTCCCACAGAGGAGTAAACCAAAAAGCACACGAGACTCCAAGAATCATCTTAAGCTTATTCCAAGCCCTCTGTAGGGTCCAAGGTATCAATAGGGACTTCTTCAAACCCAAGTAGCCAGATTCCAAACAAGTTAAAATATTCTCTAGTGGCTTATCCATAACAAGTGTCAAGTATTGTGCAAGTAAACTCTCTCTAAAATTACAACATTGTTGTATTTGTAAACATAGAAAGTATTTTTTAAAAATGGGAAGTGACAACTCACCCTCCGATTCAGACAGCCATAGATACCTTTGTTTTATACACACCCTCTTCCTTCGCCATATTAGGTAATTAATTAGAGATTCCAATCTGTAAAAGAAAATATCAGTGATCCAAATAGGGGAAGCTCAAATCGGGTACAAAACAGTGGGCAAAATGATTATTTTAACTAAGGCTATACGGTCAGTCTGAGCTAATAACAATTTCTGCCAAGCGCAGATTTTAGATTTAACTTTATTCAACACCGGGGCCAAATTAAGATCATAAAACCTATTTTTTGGGACTCCAATCTTAACCCCGAGGTAATCCAAAGTTTCATTGGGAGAAAGAACCCGAACTCCAGTGCCCTCATCTACGGCCTTACTGGATAGCGGGAGGAGTGATGACTCGGCCCAATTAATCAGATAACCCGAGATCTTTCCGAATTCTTCAATAACTTCTATCTCATAACGAAGGATTTTCCATCCCTGATCTAAAAACAAAATAACATCATCGGCATAAAGGCTTATTTTATCGCTCACTACCGCTACCCCGAAACCATCTATACGGTTATCCCAGCGAATCTTACAGGCCAGAGGTTTCATGAATAAGGCAAAAAGAAGGGGAGATGGGGGACAGCCCTGTCTCATCCCTCGCCGCATCATGACAGGGGGGGAACTAATACCATTAATACTAATGCTCGCTATTGGTTGTTCATAGAGCATTTGCGTCATTACTATAAATGGTCTCCCCAAACCAAAGTGGGACATAGTACACCACAAAAAAAGACCACTCCATCCTGTCAAACGCCTTTGCGGCATCTAAGGACAGGACAGAGTGGTCAATACTGCACCTATCTGAGAGATTCAAATAGACCCTATAAAGACTCATCTGTATTTGCCTACCCAGGATGAATCCTGTTTGATTAGAATGAACCAGAGATGCAATGACCCGCTTAAGGCGGTTCGCAAGAATTTTGACGAATATCTTATAATCTGTATTAGGAAGTGATATGGGTCTATATGAACCCACATCTCACTCATCTTTATCCTTCTTCAAAACCAATATAATCACTACTTCTCTAAATGACGGAGGTAAAGAACTGAGCGCATTGAATTCATTCGACACCTGTAATAAAATAGGAAGGAATGATTTAGCGTGGTACCTATATAATTCAAAGGGAAATCCGTCAGGGCCTGAAATCCGTCAGGGGGAGTATCGATCGCACGTCTTCCAACAGAATGGGGCACTCCAACGTTTCCCTATCATGTCCTCTAACTGGGGCACCCCCAATTGCTGTAGATATTGATCTATATCTTCCAACCTGCCAGTAGAATCACACTGATAAAGAGAAGAGTAATATTTCACAAACTGCTCGGTAATCAACTCTGGGGTCCTGACCCTTTCATCTTTTTTATTCCTAATCTCCCTTATAGTTATGAGGTCTCTCTGATTAGCAACTAAACGTGCCAAAAACTTACCCATTTTGCCCAACTCACAGAACCGATTCTGGCCTTGAAAGAAAAGCCTATTCTGAGCTTTATTATACATAAGTGTCTTAAACTGTAGGTTAGCCTCCTTTAACTGCATTATATAATGTGCACTTTTTTGAACTGCCAATATGGCCTGAAAGTAATTATGTCTCCAACAACTGCTGTTCCTGTTGGCGAATTTCGGATCTATACCTATTAATTTTAGTAAAATATAGGCCCCTTATATGTGCCTTTAGCGCATACCACACGTAGTGTATATGAGTAGAGCCTACATTTAACCGCCAAAATTCCTGAATTTCAAGATCGATAAGATGTTGCTCCGATATGACATCAAACCAATGCGAGTTCAATTTAAAAGCTCTATGTGGTCCTGAAAAATCCACCTTCCTGAACGAAAGAAGCACTGAAAACTCCATGTGGTTCATACTTCATTTTCACAATTTGATAGCTCAAATCTCGACTTACAAACACCAAATCAATATGAGACATTGAACCATAAGATTGACTAAAACAAGAGTAAATTTTCTTTTTGCCATAGAGGTGGCGCCAGACACCAACCAGCGCGAACTCCTGGCAAATATTACTCAAAGGAGAAAGTTTCCGATTTCGTTCAGAGGAGGTGGAAAAACGATCCAGCTCTGGATCTAGGACAGAATTAAAGTCACCAGCTACTAAGAGTGGACATTGATTTTTTGAGGATATGTATTTCGCTAAGAGGGAGAACACAACAGATTTTTAAGGTGGTGGAATATATAGGAAGGCAAATATAATCTCCTGACGATTCCAGAACCCATGCAAAACCATAAATCTACCATCCTTATCAATCCTGGAAAGTCTATCCCCCGATGAATATATTCACTAACCCCTCTTGCAGAAGAGAAGATATGTGCATGATATTCATGAGCAGCACATTTTCTTTTCAGTATCTACAACCTTTCTTCTGATGCATGGGTTTCTAATAGTACCACAATTGCCGGTAAGTGACGGTCTACAAGATCAAAAACCACAGTCCTCTTAACTCTGTCTCCCAACCCTCTCACATTCCAAAATAAGATATTACGTAACATAAGATATATATACTAATCAAACCCATTCTCCCATCTCGGAGAAGGACACGTGAACACACCAAGCTAGTGACGACAGTCAACCCCTCCCTTAAACCCAACCCCAATATCCCCACTACCTGGTTAATAGGGTATAAATCATTACCCATCAACCTCTTTCAAACCACCAGAAACTCCCCCACCCCCTGCCCGTCTCCCCCTCCAGAACCCCCTCATCCTCATGATGTCTGCTAGGTTATAAACCCGACGAATCCAACCATTGAACAACATCTGCAGGAGCGGAGAAAAATCGAATAAGGTCATTATACACCACTGTCAGTTTGGCCGGAAATAGCAAGGAATATTTAAAGGGCTTCTGTCACCCCCACTTATGTACCCAGAAACTTGGGTACTTGCTGGTAGCCGCCGCATCCTCATGCTCTGGGAACGTCTTCTCTGCTCTTGATAGACAGGGCCAGCACGCTCTCCTCCTCCCGCTGGCCCTGTCTGCAGCCGAAATCCCTCGCCTATGCTGTATCGGTCTTCAGTTGGCGCAGGCGCTCTGAGAGAAGGACGCTCGCTTGGCTGCCCTTTTTGGTAGCAAGTACCCACCCAACTTGCTGGTAGCGAAGACAATTTGCATATTATAAAAGTACGATTTTTAGAAGATAGAAAACTCAAATAAAGGTATGAAACACATGTTTGAACTCAGCTGACATTAGCAAGTAGCTAATGTCTGCTACTGAAAATTGCATAAGTGGGGGTGACAGAAGCCCTTTAATATTGCAGCAACTAATCTTTTTGTAACCTCAAGAAAGGATCTTCTTTTTATACCCATATTCCGTGAAAAATCTGGGTATATCAATTTTAACCCCTTAAGGACACGGCCCTATTTCACCTTAAGGACCAGGCCATTTTTTGCAAATTTGATCAGTGTCACTTTATGTGGTGGTAACTTTAAAACGCTTTTACTTATCCAAGCTATTCTGAGATTGATTTTTCGTCACATATTGTACTTCATGACACTGGTAACATTTTGTAATTTTTACCAAAAATTTTGAAAAATTAGCAAATTTTCAAGTTTCAATTTCTGAACTTCTATTATACATAGAAATACCACCAAAAATAGTTATTACTTTACTTTACCCAAATGTATATTCATGTTTGGATCATTTTGGTAACGCCATTTTATTTTTTGGGGACGTTACAAGGATTTGAAGTTTAGAAGCAAATCTTGAAAATTTTCAGAAAATTTCAAAAACCGAATTTTTAAGGACCAGTTCAGGTCTGAAGTCACTTTGTGAGGCTTACATAAAAGAAACCACCCAAAAATGACCCCATTCTAGAAAATACGCCCCTCAAGGTATTCAAAACTGATTTTACAAGCGTTGTTAACCCTTTAGGTGTTCCACAAGAAATCATGGCAAATAGACATAAAATTTCAGAATTTCGATTTTTTGGCAAATTTTCCATTTGAATCCATTTTTACCAGGAACAAAGCAAGGGTTAACAGCCAAACATAACCCAATATTTATTGCCCTGATTCTGTAGTTTGCAGAAACACCCCATATGTGGTTGTAAACTGCTGTATCGCCAAACGGCAGGGCACAGAAGGAAGGGAACGCCATATGGTATTTGGAAGGTAAATTTTGATGGACTGGTTTATTGACACCATGGCCCATTTCAAGCCCCCCTGATGCAACTCAAGAATAGAAACTCCAAAAAAGTGACCCCATTTTGGAAATTACTGGATAAGGTGGCAGTTTTGGTGGTATTATTTTTAGGGTACATATGATTTTTGGTTGCTCTATAATACATTTTTGTGAGACAAGGTAATAAAAAATAGAAATTCTGAAATTTAATCTCCATTTGCCATAAACTCTTGAGGAACACCTAAAGGGTTAATAAAGTTTGTAAGATCAGTTTTGAATACCTTGAGGGGTGTAGTTTCTTATAAGGGGTCACTTTTATGGAGTTTCTACTCTAGGGGTGCATCACAGGAGCTTCAAATGGGACATGGTGTCAAAAAACCAGTCCATCAAAATCCGCCTTCCAAAAACCATATGGCGTTCATTTCCTTCTACACAATGTCGTTTGGCTATACAACAGTTTACGACCACATATGGGGTGTTTATGTAAAATACAGAATCAGGGCAATAAATATACAGTTTTGTTTGACTGTTAACCCTTGCTTTGTTACCGGAAAAAATTTATTAAAATGGAAAATTTGGAAAAAATTGCTGTTTTGGGACCGTTTTTATTTTATTTCTGTGTTCATCTGAGGGGTTTGGTCATGTGTTATTTTTATAGAGCAGATTCTTACGGACATGGCAATACCTAATATGTCTACTCTTTTAAATTTATTTAGGTTTTACACTATAATATCCTTTGTTAAACAAACAAAGTTTTTTTTTAGTTTTTGTCCAATTGTCTCAGGTAGGGGCTCATTTTTTGCGGGATGAGATGACTGTTTTAATGGCACTATTTTGGGGTGCATATGCCTTTTTGATCGCTTGCTGCCACACTTTTTGTGATGTTAGGTGACAAAAAAATGCTTTTTACAATATTTTTTTTTATTTTTTTTTGCGGTGTCCACCTGAGGGGTTATTTCATGTGTGATTTTTATAGTTCAGGTTCTTACTGACGTGGCAATACATAATATGTCTACTTTTTATTTATTTATTTAGGTTTTACACAATCATATAATTTTTGAAACCAAAAAAATCTGGTTTTAATGTCTGCATAGCCTAAGAGCCATCATTTTTTTCTTTTTTGGGCGATTTTCTTAGGTAGGGTATCATTTTTTGCGGGACGAGGTGACGGTTTGATTAGTACCATTTGAGTGTAGATACAACTTTTTTGATCACTTTTATTAACTTTTTTGGGAAGTGAGGTGGGCAAAATTTCAATTTTATCATAGTTTTTTTGGGGGTTTTTTATGACGTTCACCGTGCGGGGGAAGTAACAAACCCATTTTATAGATCAGGTCATTACGGACACCATGATATATAACATGTGTAGTGTATTTTTTATTTTTTTTATTAGTGATAAATGTGTTTTTTTGTTTTTACCTTTTTTTCACTTTTTTCAATTTTTTTTTGTTGACCCAGACCCCCTTGGTTCTTGAAGATCCAGTGGATCTGGTGTCTGTATAATACAGTACAGTACATTATATAATGTACTGTACTGTATTTTTTACTTGACATTTAGTCTGATTAGACTTTTGCCTTTAGCCTTTGAAGGCGTCCTTTGCCATGGTTACCCTCCTCCACTGCTATAACAGAGCAGCGGAGGATGGGGAGGGAGGTAATCTGGGGACTTCAGCTAGGGTGGCTGCACCAGGCACAGCAGCCCCCCACAGCAGCTCCCTCCCTCTTAACCACTTCCATACAGCGGTCCCTACGGACCGCGGCATGGAAAGGGTTGATAGGCTGACATCCGTGCCTGCACGGATGTCAGCCATTATAAGAAGAGTGTAAGCAATGTGCTGACACTCTGCTTGCCATGCTCGGCCATCCTGAAAATGAGCGGGGGGGCGGGCAGAGGATCGCGTGCCCGCCTGCCCCCGCACCGCCCACCGCACCGCCCACAAGCGAGGATCAGATACTTTAGAATTCCGGCAAATTTTTTTTATTATTACTGTAACCTCCCCCCCCCCATGCCCTCATTGTGATGGGCAGTGCGGGGAGGTTACAGTAATGATAAAAAAAAATTGCCGGCATTTTAAAGTATCTGATCCCCGCGGTCATATTGCAAAGCTCTGCAAACTGCAGGTCTGAATTGACCTGCCGTTTGCAGCGATCGCCAATACGGGGGGGGGGGGGGGGTCACAGGACCCCCCCGGCATATGAACATGGTTCCAGCTGCACGATCGCATCAGGAATCATGTTTCTATCGAGATTAATTTTTTTTTTTACCGCAGATTTAATTTAGGGCTTATGGGTACGCCCTGTGTCCTTAAGGACTCGGACATTAGGGCATACCCATATGCGCCCTATGTCCTTAAGAGGTTAAATTGCCATTAAAGTAAATTTGCAAAAGTTCTCTTTTACATCTAAGGACCCAGTCCCAATCCTTCGAACAAAACAATTTGGCCAAAAATTATCTAGGGGGGGGGGGCACCTGGGGTGGTTTCTTTAAGGGAATTCTATGGGCCCTCTCAACACAAAAAGTTGCTCCATCATGATCTGGACCAAGATTATTAAACAACCATTTTGAAAAGAAAGCCCACCAATCTCAAATTATATCTACGGGATCTATCCTCGAGGTCTATCACTTTTCTTCTGAGCCATAATCGATCTTGATAAACCTCTTCTAAACTCTTTTTTATCAAGTTATTCTCTGATGCAACAGAAATCACTGTTTATTCCAACTCTTTCACCTTCGATCTCAGTTTTGAAATTTCATCTCTAATTATCGTGACATCTCCTTGCACTGCTGAAAGGGAGGGAGGCGGCAAGCTCAGCAACTGTGGTATTGGTGGAGTTTACTACTCCCAGAATATCTGAGAATTTTTTATTAATAACATCCAATCCTTCATTCTGAGACAACTTAGTTTGGGGATTATCCTGTTCTAAATGTGCATTATTATCCTCTCCCAACTCAATCTGTGGAGCAGGTCTTTGCAGTCCACTCCTGGTTTTTGTTGGTGTTGATTTCAAAAATGTATTTAAACAAGCCTGGAGGCTGCCCCCTATCCCTCCTTTTGGCGAGGGCACCCCTCCAGATTTACGATATTTAGGAGCCATTTCCAAGTCACCTAACCAGCGATCTCAAATACCCAAATACCCCAAACAAGTATATCACTTAGACTCAAACAAAGTCATAAATCAGTGCAAGAAAGTAGAAATAACACATGTAAAATCCGACAACTATACAAATTCAGTTGAGTATATATAAGCTGAACATATATGGGCTGGATACATAGGCACTGAAATTTAAGGTTTTAAGCTAAGTACATATATAGTTCAACCACTGTAGAATTTTAAGCTAACAAAATGTAAGTTTTTTTTTTTACGTTCACATAGCCTCATGAGGGCTTATTTCTTGTGGAATAAATTGTATTTTTTTATGGCACCAATTATGGTTGCATATAACTCGGGATGAGTAAACCCGAACTGTATACCGAATTTTGGGGTGTTCGTGACACGGACCCGAACCCGAACATTTACGTAAAAGTTCGGGTTTGGGTTCGTTGATTGGCGATTTCTATAGCGCATTTTGAAAGCCTGCATCAATAGTAGTTTTTTTTTTTTTTTTGCTATATCCTACATGAAGGGCTTGGCTGTGCTTATTGTCACCCCTAGAAACTCAGGATAGAATTTTCTCTATTTTATTAGCAATCCCCTAAATCTGGTGTTCCAGCTGTGGCTAGTCAAGTGTAATACTGTCTGGCAAAGAATATTTTTTTTTTTCTGGGTTGAAATTCAATTTCCAAAATAGCAATACCCTAAATCAGTGGTTTCTGCTGTGGCAGGACAAGTTTTATAGTGTCCGTCAAAGGATAGCTTTTGTTCTGGGGTGAAATTCAACTACCAAAATAGTAATACCGTAAATCTGGTGTTCCAGCTGTGACTGGAAAAGTTTCATAGTTTCCGTCAAAGGATATATTTTGTTCTAGTTTGAAATTCAATTGCCAAAATAGCAATACCGTAAATCTGGTGTTCTAGCTGTGACCGGACAAGTTTCATAGTGTCCGTCAAAGGATATATTATTTTCTGGGTTGAAATTCAGTTGCAAAAATAGAAATACCGTTAATATGGTGTTCCAGCTGTGACTGGACAAGTTTAATAGTGTCCATCAAAGGAAATATTAATTTCTGGGGTGAAATTCAGTTGCAAAAATAGAAATACCGTATATCTGGTGTTCCAGCTGTGACTGGAAAAGTTTCATAGTGTCTGTCATAGGATATATGATTTTCTGCGGTGAAATTCAGTTGCAAAAATAGAAATACTGTAAATCTAGTGTCCCAGCAGTGGCTGGCCAAGTTTCATAGTGTCCGCCAAACGATATATTATTTTCTGGGGTGAAATTCAGTTGCAAAAATAGAAATACGGTAAATCTGGTGTTTTAGCTGTGGCTGGACAAGTAGTTTAATAGTATACGTCAAAGGATATATTTTGTTCTGGGGTGAAATTCAATTGCCAAAATAGCAATACCCAAAATCTGGTGTTCCAGCTGTTGCAGGCCAAGTGCAAATCTGTCCGTAAAAGGGTATATTACACTCAGCATGCATCTCCAAGTGTATTTCTTTCTGTTAAAGGGTATATTACATTAAGTGTTACAATACAGCATAATCCTCTACATTTGCACACACTGTTTTGCATCTCTAAGTGTATTTCTATCAGTTAAAGGGTATATTACACAAAGTGTTAAAATACAAGTGCTGAAAGCATAATCCTATATATTTTTTCACACGCTACTTTGCACCTCCAAGTGTAAATCTGTCTATAAAAGGATGCCTTTGATCCAGGGCCTAAATACTAGGCCTACAATTGATATTCCCCTAAATCTGTGGTTACTGCTGTGCCTGGATTAGTGTAATACGGTACATAAATAGATAGCCAGATAGTGTTAGGTGCCTGTAAAAAAAAGGCCTGAAATTGAATTCAGTACATTGGGCCAAATAATTTTTTTCTTACTGTGGTTAACGGTAACAATGACGAAAACATCTAGTAAGGGACGCTGACATGGTTGTGGTGTTGTTAGTGGACCCTCTGGTGCTGGGAGAGAACGTGGCCGTTCTGCCACAGCCATACGTCCTAGTGAACCAACTACCTCAGGTTCCAGTACCCGCCAGAATTTACAGTGATATTTGGTGGGGCCCAATGCCGTTCTAAGGATGGTAAGGCCTGAGCAAGTACAGGCTCTAGTCAATTGGGTGGCCGACAGTGGATCCAGCATGTTCACAACATTATCTCCCACCCAGTCTTCTGCAAAAAGCGCACAGGCGGCGCCTGAAAACCAAGCCCATCAGTCTGTCACATCACCCCCATGCATATCAGGGAAATTGTCTGAGCCTCAAGTTATACAGGAGTCTCTTATGTTGTTTAAAGACTCCCATTCCTAAGGGAATCCACCTAGCCCTTCCCCAGTGGTGGAAGACATAGAATGCACTGACGCACAACCACTTATGTTTCCTGATGATGAGGACATGGGAATACCACCTCATCAGAGTCCGCACGTCTCTGATGATGACGAAACAGAGGTGACAACTGCTGCGTCTTTTTGCAGTGTGCAGACCGAACAGGAGGTCAGGGAGGAAGATTCTGTGGAAGACGATGTAGGGGATGGGGAGGTCCTAGACCCCACATGGATTGAAGGTCGTGCCACTGACTTTCATAGTTCAGAGGAAGAGGCAGTGGTGAGACCGAGCCAACAGCGTAGCAAAAGAGGAAGCAGGGGGCAAAAGCAGAACAGCCGCTGCCAAGAAAGTTCGTCTCATCTGCTACTGGCCACTGCCACCAGGGACCGAGCACCCCAAAGGCAGCTTCAAGGAGTTCCCTGGCATGGCACTTCTTTAAACAATGTGCTGACGACAAGACCCGAGTGGTTTGCACGCTGTGCCATCAGAGCCTGAAGCGAGGCATTAACGTTCTGAACCTTAGCACAACCTGCATGACCAGGCATCTACATGCAAAGCATGAACTGCAGTGGAGTAAACACCTTAAAAGTAAGTAACTCACTCTGGCTCCCCCTGCTCCCTCTTCTGCTGCTGCCTCGGCCTCTTCCTCCGCCTCGGGAGGAACGTTGGCACCTGCCGCCCACCAAACAGAGGATGTGCCACCGACACCACCACCTGCGTCACCAAGCATCTCCACCATGTTACACGGCAGTCTTCAGCTCTCCATCTCACAAACCTTGGAGAGAAAGCGTAAATTCCCAGCTAGCTACCCTCGAGCCCTGGGCCTGAATGCCAGCATTTCTAAACTACTGGCCTTTGAAATGCTGTCATTCAGGCTGGTGGACACAGATGGCTTCAAACAGCTGATGGCGATGGCTGTCCCACAGTATGTTGTTCCCAGCCGCCACTACTTCTCCAAGAGAGCGTTGCCTTCCCTGCACAACCAAGTATCCGATAAAATCATAGTGTGCACTGCGCAACGCCATCTGTGGCAAGGTCCACCTAACCAGACAGGCTGGAGCCTAATCAAAAACAGAAAACGCAAAAATGGAAAATCGCAGGGTCCTCTAAGGGTTAAAGGTAGGCTAGGCATCCCACTGTGTGAATGGCCCACCAGGAATTATGTTTGACCTGAGAGTTTAAACTTGGTTTTCATACCTTCTTTTGAATATGCTACTAATTATTAAATGTCAACAAAGAAATATCTTAGAGTATAAAATGATGGTTCAAAAAGATTTTATTAAGGGAAGGGTTTCAATAAATTTGCCAAACAAAGATACATATTCAAGTAAATATATTGGATGCATCATATGGTCACAGTAATAAACACCAAAGCACATACAATAGTGACTCATAGTAGAAAATAACTAACATATAAGTGCTCTCCTCGTGTAAACGTCTATGATAGTCTGCCGCAAGAAGAGCAAAAATGAACAGGTAGGCCTGGAAGAATCCCAGGTACATATATAACAACAAAAAGAAAGGACACCACAGGACGGGATGACACACAAGGGACAGGGGAAGGGAAGGAAGGGGGAAAGAAACCAGGCAGGTATTCTAAAGTACAATACAAGGCACATAGCTCATGAAGTTCCCGAGAGAAGCACCCCCGAGGACATCCAGGCCGAGAGGGCCGCTGAGGTACGAAACTTAATCCAAGGATCCAACGTCTTATAGAAGGCCAAAGAAGTATTGCAATCTACTGCTGCTCCCAATTCCTCCATACGGACTAATGAGTCAAGAGCCGAGACCCACTGAGACCGTCCCAGGCTCTCCATCGATCACCAGTGGCGTGGGAGGATTTGTTTCACCGCTATTACAAACAGGCGGAGAGACCTTTTTTTGACCCGGGACACTCTCCCGGGGAAGATAGGCAGCAGAGCTATGGAAGGGAACATCGCCACATTAGAACCATATACATCAGGCATCCTCAAACTGCGGCCCTCCAGCTGTTGCAAAACTACAACTCCCAGCATGCCCGAACAGCCTACAGATATCAGCCTACAGCAAGGCATTGTGGGAGTTGTAGTTTTACAACAGCTGGAGGGCCGCAGTTTGAGGATGCCTGATATACATGGTTGTATAGGGCATAAACCTCATTCCACAGGTCCGTTACCTCAGGACATTCCCACCAAATATGTAACATGGTCCCAAACACCGAGGAGCATCTCCAACAAGTGGTAGGTACTGCCGGGTAGAATTGGTGAAGTCGAACTGGGGTCCTATACCACCGAGTCAACACTTTGTAGTTGAGTTCCTGCAAATTGCAAGAGATCGAAATAGCGTGTGTGAAGAGAAGTGACTTCTTCCACTGAGCAATAGTGTATGAGGACCCCAATTCAGCCTCCCACTCGATCATGAATTTAAGCTTGGAGCGTAATGGCTCAGTGGCCGTGCCCTCCGCCTCCTCGGTGTTCATCATAGCGTATAATATGGAGACGGTATGTCTCGGCGTATTTACAGAGATGCACAATTTTTCAAAGTCAGTCAGCCCTAGGTGATCCTGCAAACCCGATGTCAGGGACCCTACAAAGCTACAAAATTGGAGATATCGAAACCATCGACCCGGGGATGGTGGGAAAATGAGATAAGTAATTTAAGGGTAAGATCCCTTGCTGATTACATACATCCCGAATCTTCAACGGAGAAGCGCTAAGAGGTCCCAGGGCCGGGGCATGTCGAAGGCCCTGTGGAAGATCAGGATGTTCTGACAGAACAGTAAGAGGTCCAGGGATGGAGGCTATACTGAGTTTGTCCGCAAATTTGTGCCAGGATCTAGCCAAGGTATATAATAGTAGGTTAGACTGGGCTAGAGGCAACTTATAGAATGCTGTCCCCCGTAACCAAAAAATGCCGGTCGCCAAGTTGGGGGCACTCCCTAGTTCAAGGTCTACCCATAACTTAGAGGAATGGTTGTTATAGAGATCGAAGATTACAATTCATAATGGTAGTCCTAAAATAACGGAGGAAGTTTGGTAGCCCCGTTCCCCCCTCGGGTTTGGCCCTGGTAAGCATTGAGTAGCTAAGCCTGGCTTTAGATGACTGCCATACAAATCGGGATATTAATCTTCGTAGTCTATGAAAGAAGATGAGAGGGACTTCACATGGAATGGTTTGAAATATATATAAAATTCTGGGTAAGATGTCGATCTTTACAGCATTGATTCTACCAAACCAAGAGATGTAAAGGGAAGACCACCTATCTAGATTTGATTCTACCGTCCACAACATTGGTTGGTAATTTAGCTTAAACAAGTGTGATAGGTTTGCAGGGATGTGTACCCCCCAAGTGTTTGATAGAATTGGAGGCCTATTGAAATGAAAAGGGGTCTTTAAGGGAGGCTTCCTCTCTCTTCGGAAGAGATATATTCAATATCTCGGACTTCTGGATATTGATCTTGAAATTGCTAAGCCTGCCAAAACCTCAAACTCTTTCAAAACAGAAGGCAGCCCAATTCTAGGGGCAGTGAGATATAGGAGCAGGTCATCAG